>CADWAE010000190.1:0-40312 GCA_902982915.1 Phalloptychus januarius | reverse complement strand
AACCACAAACTTTATTAACCTGTAAAGATGAACAGAAACATCAGGAATCAGTTTGACATTTAAAATGAATCTGAACTGAAATATTAGAGCTGAAATTCCCGACCAGAACCACTGAAGGCCCGACTGAAATGTTCTAACAACACGTCATAATAACATGTTCTGGTTCTGCTGGTTTGGACTCTATAAACCAGTTTTACTGGATCAAATATTAAACATCAGTTCATCATGTTTCTGGGACTTTTACATTCAATGAAATCATTTTTATACATTTCTATTATTGAGTTTTAAAGTTGATCCTGTTGGCTTCAGCTCACATCTTTTATTCTTTATTCAGATTGTGGAACTGCAGTTTGTCAGAGATCAGCTGTTCTTCTCTGGTCTCAGCTCTGAAGTCCAACCCGTCCCATCTAACTGAACTGAACCTGAGAAAAAACAACCTGAAGGAATCAGATGTTCAGCAGCTGAAGCTTTTTGTAAATACTGTATGGTAAGTAAATGTTTGCAGTGAGTCCAGCTGCTGTCAGCATCTTGAACTAAACCAGTTCCCATCAAAGCAAAGATCCAGTGTTCCCAGTAAAGCTGCAGCTTCTCAGTGGGAGGAGAAGGTTCAGGCTTCCTGATTGGACACAGAGACAGCAATCAGCCAATCAGAGAGCAGCAGCTTGCTGTGTTCCTGTGTTGGTGTGAAGATGAGTGTTGTTGCTGTGTTCATGTCTCCAGGAAGTCCAGCTGACTCCAGCGTCCAGCCGTCCACCATGTCTAGAGACAGTGGTCCTCATTCATCAAACTGGCAGCAGCAGATCTGATCTCAGATCTGCTTGTTCTCTCAGTTCAACAGGAAACAACTGATCAGGGTGATGTTGGTCACAGCTCTGAGATCAGTCTGACTGCAGCCTGGAAACCACTGGCTCTGATTTCACAAACCATCATTCATTTAGTCAGCAGCTGCTCTTTCTGCTCCAGTCCTCACATGTGGACATGTGTCCTCCTGTCCTCAGTCTCATCCAGATGTGTTCAGGGACAGCCTCCATGTTGCTCAGTCAGCTGATGTTCCAGCAGCAGTTTGTGTTTGAATGCAGCAGCAGCAAATCCATCCCTCCAGTGTTGGAGCAGCAGTGAAGCTTCAGACTCTCAGCAGTTTGTTTCCACTGTGGACTTGAGTGGAACCTGCAGAGGAAGCTGCTCTGAACAGGCCCTGCTGCTCTTTCTACTGGATGTGCTGCGTCACTGACTGCTGCTGGAGAGGAGCTGGAAACTCTCACTGATCTGATCTCTGCATCTTTCTTCTCTCTGCAGGATCTGGTGATCTCTGCTAGGAATCGTCTCTGTTTCCTGCTGATCCTCAGAAGCTGCAGCAGTTTGAGCCTGAAGAGACTCTGACTGGATGATGACGACCTTTGACCTGAATGATTTCCATCCTATTTACATTATGATGTTAGAAGATACCATTATCAATTTTAAAGGAATCAATGTAGATATCTAACTGTTCAATTTGGTTTTTCTGTTCTCAGTTTGACATAAAGGCCTTTAATAGACCACTGAGGTTTTTGAGGATTAGAGAAATGATTAATAAAGAAACTCAGGTATTGTAATCTAGTGAAGCCATATTAGTTATAGCAAACACAGACTTTACTTTTATTTTTCATATCACTTAAAATAACATGTACAATGTAAATGAACTTCAGTTTTGGTTTATAATCAAATGAATGCAAAGTTAAACACAATATTTAAAACAACTTACTTACATCTTAAACAGACATTTAGTCTCTTTCCAGGTGACTGTAAATAAGATGCATCTTATCAGCTCCTTCATCATTTATCTTCTCTTTTGATTGGTGTTTGAGCTGCAGGTTCTTGTTTTAAACAAGAAATTGTCCCTTCAAACAAAAGCATCACAACTCAAACAGGAAGTTAACTATAATTAAAACTGATCAAAGGTGATGGATCCGCTTCAATTCCTCATAATCCTCCATCAACAAATGTTGTTTTGGTGTGAGGGACGACGACATGGTTTATCTGCAGTGAATCTGTGTCAATATGAGTCAGAGAAATGTGTTGATTCACCTGAATGATTTAAACCTGTATAGACACAGCAGCACTTCCTGAGCTGCTTTGGTCTTTGTGAATCGGTTAAAGTCAGGATGAACTGATGGAGCTTTGCCAAACCCGGTTTGGTCTCTGATCCTGGATTTCATAATCCCACTTTACTGAAACAGAAACCAGGTTAGTTTAAGTTGCTAACAAAATGACATGATCACTGTTGTGCTGCAAATGTAGCTTCATTTATAATATTATATTAACACAAAGTTCATGTGATTCAGCTGTGAGATCAGAGAGAAAAGAGAGAAAGAATCAGGACAGAGGAAGAAAACAGGTTGGTTTATTATGAAGAGGAAACGTCACTTTGAGGACTTTCTCTGTTACATTTTATTATTGGATCATTTTTGGTTTAATTGAGCTGATCACTTACTATAATACATACATTAACTAAAAGTCTTTAACTGAAGTCTTGCATTTTATAAATCCAGAAGTCTAACTGGGAAAAAAAGAGGAAATTGATTAATTGTAAATCAATAAAAATATTCTTACTTTTGGTTTAATGTGTCACTTGTTTTTTCAATAAACGTATTAATTCAACTTATTCATTGGTAATTTTTTTGTTTTTGTTCCCCTCCATTAAATGGCTTTGATTCCGCTCTTATTTTGAAAGGTCAGGCCCGGCTCCTTCCGGCTCGGTTGTCTCCATCTTGACTCCTGAGCTCAGTGTGAGCAGCATCCAGCCTCAGAGCTGCGCTCAGAGAAAACAGACACACTTCCTCTCTCTTCTCTCTCAGCGGCTCCGTTTCTCTAAAAGCGGTTCAACTCCAGCTGGAGCGGCTTTTTCTCTCTCCGTCTCTGCGGAACAAACGGACTTTTATCGGCCGGAGAGTCCAGAGGAGGTCCGGAGGATGAACCCGCCGTGCGCCCGCTGCGGGAAGATCGTCTATCCCACGGAGAAAGTCAGCTGCCTGGACAAGGTTGGAGCTGGAGCCGCTACAGGATAATAATGACCTGATGCCGCCTGTTTGCAGCGCTACACTGGATTATCAACCGCTAAAAGGGCATTTTAGCGCATTTTGGAAGAGCTAACAAAATGTGAAGGAACATTTCAGTTATAATAGATAGATATATTTTGATTTAAAAAGGATGTTAAAGAGTTTAAAAGCAAATTTCTTAGAGGAAATTAATTAAATGGAAATTAATGTTGGGAAAAATAAGCAATATGTTATAAAACTTGGCATTTGTGGTTTTAACGTGAAAATTTAGCATTTTTAGTTTTCAAATGAAAATATTTCTGTTTATTTCTCTCAATTTTTTTTAAGTATTCCCAAATTATACATCCACTACTTACCCATCTTGGAAAAGTTGGAATAATGTTCACATTTATCACTTTGCATTTAAAATAAATCATTAAAGTTTTCATATGTGATAAAGAACAATCATATCATTAATTTGTAACTAAATCAGTTGATTTATTATATCTGCAGAAACTCTACAGACTCTTGCAGTGCAACACTTTTCTTCTTGCATAACGATGTTAAATTATGAATTGATCTTCAGCAGCTTCATGTGTTTCTGTCTGTTCTGAGGCGTCAGATGACAGCAGCATGTCGGCGCCACTCAAAATAATTCCTCCCACCTTTCAGCCTCAAACCAACAAACATCTCATGGCTCCAACTGGGACCAGCAGAACAAACCAGTCTGAAGTGGGTCAACATGGATTCACTGGGCAGAGCGTTTTGGACCCAGGAGTGTCTGAACATGAGGAGAAGAATCTCTTCTTTTCTGAGATGAATGATTGTTAGAGGCAGAGATTTAAAGAGGAGGCTGGCAGAGACACCAAGGTCACCTGGACGGGTCGCCTGGACGGGTCGCCTGGACGGGTCGAAGGCAACACAGAGACGACACACAACCCTGCACACACACACACTCACTCACACCTCGGGAGGATTTAGAGACCAATTAACCTCGGATTAAATCAGACATGTTAAAGGTTTTCAACACACTACCGCCCTCTGGTGGTTATAAAGCAACTGCACATATAAATACTTTACAGGTTAAAGGTTTTAATAAACACAATAAATGTTTCCCAGAAATCTGCAGTTTAACATTTATTTAACTTGAACACTTTTGTCAAACTCTGCTGACTGACCTCTGTGCAGAATTTTACTTTTTTAGAAGAGTTTACAAAGTCAATAATATAAATAATGAAGAGTAACGGTCCCAGTATTGAACCTGCAGTTTTTGCCATTTTTGTAGCCATCACACCATGAAACAATGAAAGGTTGATGCAAAGTGCTGCAGGTTTAACTATGGAATTAGAAATTATAGGCAGGATTTTACTGCAAATCCCATCAATTCCTTCTTATAAAACTTTGTTTAGTATAAAAACTTTTCAAAGTTTTAATGATTGTCTTTAGTTTCCTTTCAACAGTCGGCTTCATAAAAAGGAATGGAAATAATGTCCTGCAAGATCATTTTTATAATATTCTCCTGGGGATGCTTGATTTTATTTGGTTTTGATCAATAGATGGAAAATAATCATTAAATCTGATATAAATCCCCCTGTGAGATTCTGGGAGCCTGTGGTTTATGACCCTTATTGAGAACTTTATTGATAACTGATCAGATCTATTTGGAGTTTCCCTCAGCTGAATTTATATGATTAATATCATAATTACATTTGTTCTTCCTTATTATGTGTCAGTTTTTTTCTGTACATGTGATATTTTCTTTAATTAAAATCACTTGAGTTTTTTTTAAATATCTCTTAGTTTGTTTTAATGTTTAACAGAATTTAATATCTCTTCGGTGAGCCAGAGGTTTGTTCATTTTCCTGCTAGACGATCCTTTCTGGAATAGTTATGCTGATGGCTTCCGATCATTTATAGATCAAATTATTATAGAATCAGGATCACATGCATTAAAGTCGCTGGTCCAAGCTTTGGCCTCCAGGCTGACACTAAGCTGAAACACAGTTCTTTCATTCAGCTCCTTCCTGGTTAACTCATAATGCAGAGGTGCAGCTTCATGTGTTTAATGAAGGAACATAACAGGTAAATGATCTGATATGTCAGACATGACCACACCAGGCTCCAGCTTAGTATTTTGGATTTTGTAACAATATTGTCAATGATGGACAATATTATCTATCATTAGATAGACTTCAGATAAAAGCACTTTTAATACAGCCGAACATAGAAAATATGAAAACAGAGACAGAAGAGTAAAACACTGAAGACAGACAAACATAATGGAATAAAGTAAAGAAATAATGTCAGCAAAACGGATTAAAACTGTCAGCAACATTCAGTGGCTCAGGAACTGAAGAAACACTGTGTGGAAATGAGACATTTTTGAATATTGACTTTGAACAGAGCGAACCTTTCAGTCACAGGTAGAAGGAAAGTGCGCAGCAACTTCCGCTGTTTAAATATTATCTCTCTGTTTGTGAGATTCGGTTTAAAAGTGAATTAATGTCAGATTTATTATTGCGCTGCTGTCATTTAATGTTCTGAACAGAAAGTTCGTCACTTTGCCTCTAGAAATAAACTTTAAGATTTTACGCATCCGCCTTTTAGACAGAGGCATGTCGGGAGATTATGACGTCGATGTTGATAAACACTTTCATTGGGCGCAGAGGCTCATGGGAACTGTAGTGGAACTCTTCTGACTACGGAAATACTGAAGGTTTTAAACGTTCGTGTTGTTTTCTTTCGGTCTATAAAATCTATCTGAACTGTTAACAGTAAATATTTATTGTCGCGAATCAAACTTTGATTTTAGACGCTTTTGGTGAATCATGAAAACTCACAAGTCACGTGACTTTGAAGCAGAAACAGAAAGTAACTTTGTTCTCCTTCAGATCAGGCGCCATTTTGAGGCGGAGGACAGGAATCACTTGTCGTCTTGTTAATGGAGGTAAGTGTTGCAGCTCCATGTTCCTCCGTGTCTCTTTGGCTCGCTGGAGATTTTTCCAACGGATAAACGGGATAAAAGCCCACAGTGGCGCAACGACCAGCAAGGAGAAACTGCTCTAGTCGGCCGTTTGTCCTGGCTGGGCTTCCTTAGCAGTTTGTTTCATTTGATTGGATTTAAGGGCTGGTCAAGAAAGTTTTAGATACACAAAGAGCAGAACCTTAACACGAAAAACGGATTAAAGTTGTAAACTATGACCTAGTCTTAGGTTAATACTAATGAAAACATAAACTAATTAAAATAAAGTCTTAATATTGTGACTTTTTTCTCATCATGTCCATAATACTCCATCCTGTTAAACTGCTTTACCTGATTATTTAAATCCTAAAATGTGACACATCTCTCCTTCCTCTGCAGTCTGGGGTTCATCAGAAACTGATGTTTCTCTGATCTGTGGAGTCAAACCAGATTTAAACTCAACAGATTTCCCTCTCTTCCTCCTCACTGAGTTGTTTCTTTTCCAGTTGGACTTGTTGTTTCTCCTGCAGCAGTGAGAAACTCTTTGTCTCTCTAAGCGCTGCTGGAAACCTGAACAGATCTGCTGGAAGCTGAGAGTGATCAGATCCTCCTCATGATCTCCATGGATCACCTGATCCTGAATCTCTCTGATTGTTGGTCCGTCTGGAAAATATTCCTTCCACATATTCCTGCCTCTCTGACTGAACCGACTCTCAGCAGGAGGACTGGCAGCCCGTCTAAAGGAGGTCTGGACCCCAAAGGTTTCAGAACCGCTGCTTTAACTGGGCCCATCTGTTCAGGACCAACACATCACCACTTCATAGGAAATGTTCACTCCTTCATTCACTACATCTGACCCACTCTGGATGTTTCTACAGACCTGGAACATGAGTCCAGTTTAGGTTTCAAACTCAGATTTTAAAGGTTCTGAATAAACTCAGAGGTTCTCCAGAAGGTTCTTGGATCAGCCAGCGACATCAGAAGGTCATGAAGAAGTGAAGGAGAGAACAATTCAGACCCAGATGGTACCTGCTGGAATCGGGTTCCTCTGATCCTCTGAACACATGATGGGAATCAACTTTCTGCTGACTGGATCACTGGGAACTGACTGGTACTGGTTTCTCTTTCAGACTGACTGAAATCCAGAAGATGGAAGATTTGGATCTAAAGAAGGACAGAGCAGAACCTCCAGGATCCGTCTGTCCCTCTATGAGGAGTGACCGGTCCAAAGGAGGAAATCCAGAGTTCAGTGAGGAACCTGGACCCTCACACAGGAAGTAAGAAACCAGTTTCTAACTGCATCTTGTGACTCCACACAGATTTATTTAATATTATCTTGTTTATCTTCAGCAAATAAATAAAAGTAACTTAATTTTGATGCAAACTTAAGCTCAGTAGACATGAGGAATGTCAGCCAGTCAGTAGAGTTTTAATGAGGCTTCAGTGAGTCAGTGATGGAGGAAAATGTTGCATGAAAAAAAAAATACTATAAAGAGCAACAATTTAGAGATGGTCTCTATCCCTATTGAAAGAGGGAAGCTTCTTTACTGGGAACACTGGGCCCAGTTTATATACTGGGAAGTCTAGGACCAGGTGATCCAGGTAGGTTGACGACCCAGAACTTTAAACCTTCTGCTTCTCTGCAGCAGTTTGTGTTCAGATCTTCTTCAGTGTTTTTATCACAGAGTTTCTCAGTAATTGATGTGATCAGAATAACAACATGTTTGTGTTTCAGAGGTCAGAACCACAGAAGGAGAGCAGAACCTGCAGGATCCGTCTGTCCCTCTATGAGGAGTGACTGGTCCAGAGGAAACCTTCCAGACTTCAGTACTGAACCAGAACCACCAGACCCAGAGTAAGAAACCAGTTTCTAACTGATTCATGTGACTCTGCAGAGACCAACCAGGATTTAAACTTTGATTTCAGCTTAGAAACTGATTCATGGAGACCAAAACATCATTTTAAATCATTTTAGTTCTTTTTCCAGTTGTAATCTGGGCTTTGAGAGACCAGAACAAACTGTGGAGGAAAAACTAAATAGTTTCCTTTGTGTCTTTATGAATCTCTAGCAGCTTCCATGTTGCACTGAGGTCTGGGGCCTCATGTATAACAGAGTGAGCAGTTTTCACACCAACACCCACAAATTTAGGAAAGTGCGGCGCACAAAAACATTTGGCTGTAAAAAGCCGTACGTACAAACCTGCTCACCTTTCCTTTATCAATCCCAATTTGCAGGAAATAAAGCAGCTGCTGGTCGGCCTGTCGCCGCCCATAAATACATATTAATGCAAGTTAGTATAAATACCTGGAAGTCTGCCACCAAGTGAAGCATCGTCCTTGTTTGTAACAGTTTAAGTATTTATAATAATTATATGTGCTTTCAGGTTACATAAAGTTACTTTACAAAAAATAAAAATATTTTACAGAAACAAATCCGAATAAATAAAATAAAATAAAGAGATTGTGCAAATGCCTGTTGGAGCAGCAGAGCGTTCAGCCGGGATTTAAAGACAGACAGAGAGTCTCTGAGTGGAAAGTGGACGTTTATTCTAAACAGAGAAATCATGTTTATAAGTTTACATTTACAGAATAGAGAAGCTTTCTGCCCATAAAGGCTCTTTCACAAAGCGGGCGGCTCGACTGAAGGATGACTGCCACTGGACCGGTACCGGTACCGCACGGCTCCTTCTTTAAGTTCTGCTCAGAGCTCCAGGATGATCAGTCTGGATTAATCTAAATGCTAATAAACCATCATTTCCCAGCAGATCAATATGATCTCTGATCAATGGCTCCCTCTGAATCCTTCCTTTGGTTCTGATGTTCTCGATCAGAGCCAAAGCTCCTCAGGTAGCGGCTCACCTTGATGCAGCTCCTGATAGACCTGTGATTGTCTGCACACCTGATCACCTGAAATAATCAAACCTGTTGGAGTTAATCTGCTGATCAACCCTGTTTTCTTTTTCAGTCAGAATGAAATTACCCCACAGATGCATTTCATGCGCTTTGGCGCACAGACCGATGCGTTACATCTTTACGAGACAAAAACTGAGGAACTGTATTATTTACATTCTAGTGAGGTTTTCACTACCTTTATTTTTAGTCTCTTCATTTTGTGTGTGTGTTAAGTTATTGTCTGAGGATAAATGCGGTTCAGTTTCATCATTTAAACAATTAAATATTAAAATTATGGAAAAAAAACATGGGGTTTGATGCTTCTTGGTCAAAATAACTGAATGTTGTCAGATTTTAGTTTATTCAGGTGAGTTTTGATTCTTTGTAGTTTGATATTGTTCACAGAAAAAGTTTGCTTGGCTGCTGCACATTTTCACAGCAGGTCAAAAGTTTGTTTATATTTACGTCAATTTTCACATCATGTTCATTTTTATACATGCCGACTTGTGTGTAAAATATGGCGCCGCACATTTTTTGTGCGTTCGTTTATACATGAGGCCCCTAAACTAAAGTTTAATAAAACTCTGATATTTTGCTAATAAGTAAAACAATCTCCAAAACGGCTCAAATATTAAATCCCAGAAAATGTCATTATGTTCCAGACAAACTGTTATAATTTTATTCCCTCATTAAAAACATCCTTGAATTTTTACTTTGATTATTTCATACATTTTTGAGAAGTTCTTTAATCTCCTTTTGGATGTTGAAAAGGCCTTTCCTCAGCAACAGAAAGCAAAGCAGTTCTCACTCAGAGTAATGTGGGTCGGCACAAGAAGCCTTTCAGTTTTACATTCCTGAGCTCCTGGAATCAGCTGAGAATTTCACTCCTCACACTTTTTGGGACTTTTATGTTCTTTTTAAAAACATTTATAAACCCTTTGTTTCCATTTTTGCAAGAGTTTCTTGTTTAACTATGTACATTGATAAATAATTTAAAATTATATTTTATTTCTATATGTTTATTGTTTTGCATGAAATGAAACTTTAGAATCTGAACATTTCTGGCTTGTGGGTTGACTGTTTGTAATAAATGGACCTTTGACTATTTGAAAAGTGTCTGTGGATCTTCAAGTTTCCTGGTTTAGCAGGTAAAGTGGAGGTCAAAGGTCAGGTCATTAGTCCTAGAGGTGAAGGTTGTGAAGGTTGTGGGTTTGATTCCCGGTCTTGGATCTTTTGCTGCAAATCTTCCTGCTCTCTCCATCCTCATACCTGACGGCCTCATACATCACATCTTCCTTTAGAGCCAAAAATATCTTCAAATTAATGTTTTATGAACAAATAGTTAAGACCCAATGTAACAGCTGACTAACACATTTTCTTTTTAATATATTTATTTAGACATTAGGGACAAATTTCTGGTCCTTGGTACCGGTTCTAAACTAAAATCTCTCCTGTAAATTTGCCATTAAATTCAGATATTTTGAGATGTAAAAATGTGAAAGTCCTTTAAAAACAAAATAAAATAATTTTTAACTAAAGTATTAGACTTTAAACATCCTGATCTAATCAGAGAAAATTGTGTAAACCAACAATCTGCATCATTTTTATCTATTTAGACAAACCAGACGGTCTCAACAGATTTATTTATTTAATGTCTTTAGTGACAAATAAACCCAGAAACAGGCAAAACGAGCAGAACCAGGTGGAAATCAGAACCAAGTCCATTTTTGGAACCTGACCGTCTGAATAAAATAGGAACTGGACTCAATAAAGATGGACTGTAACTAAACTACAACTATAAACAATGATTCAATAAAACTACAAAGTCCAAAGAATCATCATTAAAACAGATTTAGCAAAAATAAGACAAATTTAAATAACTTGTTGTTGGCACTGCTAACATGTCCAAGTGATGCTCTGCCACAGTTCAAGGCTCTTTATAAAGTTCTTAGATAAATGCAAACTGGATCTGAATCCTGTTTACTGGTGTTCCACCGTTAAATAATGATCCATGTTTCTACACTGGAATCCAGATTATAATCAGATTTTGGTCTTTGAGCCTCTGATGGTTTTTTTACTCCGTCTCAGACAGAATAAAATTTCAGATCAACAAATACAACCAAAGAAAAATCTATCATAACACCAAATATAATATAATGAAACACTTCAAACCAGAGATCATCAATGTTCTGAGGTTCTGTTCTGACTCAGCTTCTGGTACCAGGACCGCTCCAGCCTGTTGTTAGTGAACTATTTCAGTGATGAAGAAATGTCTTCACAGAGGGAGGAAGAGGAGCAGCGTTGGTGAGGAGGACCAGCGTCCTGCTGTGCTTGTGTCAGAGGTTCTGATGATCCGGTCTCTACCAGCTGTGGACACTGGTTCTGCAGACAGTGCAAGAGGTCCTACTGCCACCAGTGTGGAGAAAGACCCAGAACAGGAGCTGGACTGTTGACAGCCAATCAGAGCAGCTGGGCTCCAGGTGAGACTGAACACCTCCAATCAGAACTTCCTTCTGTCGTCTGTAGAACCAATTTAACGTCTTTAGATGGGATTTGGACATTTAAGGTTTTATAAGTCAACTAAATCTCTGTATTTCCAGCTGGTGTAAATAGTTTTACTTTAAAGTGACTCTGTTCTTAGCTCTTTGTGCTAATTGCATTAAAACTGAACATTTCCTTAAATCTGATGGTGATTTTAGTTTTGTACTAGAGACATGCTAGGAAGTTAACTATGTACCTATTATGGTGTGTAAAAGTCAGTCCCAGGATCTTTTTAGATGCAAATTCACCACTTTATTCAACTCTGACTAGATAAATAATTTACACAGAATCATTAACTCCAAAAGGAAACAACAGCAGTGATTACACAGCACTCAAAACCTTGAATACTTTCCTGAGTTCAACACCTGCTTACAACCTGTTGCCCCCTGATTCAGATTCTTGCATCTACAGCGCCTCTTAGTGACCAAAGAGGAAATGTATCACATATTTGGCTCCTGCAGTTTATGGAGACAAGAAGGTGGGAAAAGGAAACTTGCTGCACTGCTGCTTTTACGGAGAGAGGGAAGGAACGTCTGAGGCAGAAACCTTTATTTACTCTGATAATATAGCACAGATTACAGTTTATATGTTCCTATATGTAACATGTAATTCAGGGTTTCCCCACAAAACTTCCTCAGCCTGGAGCTCGGGCACCAAGGCGCTTCACCGTGTTTTTATATTAAAAGATGATAAGTTGACAGGATGGCTGCCCAGTGGCGCAGCTGGTAGAGCTGTTGCCTTGCAGCAAGAAGGTTCTGGGTTCGATTCCCGGTCCCAGTCTTTCTGCATGGAGTTTGCATGTTCTCCCTGTGAATGCATGGTGGTTCTCTCCGGGTACTCCGGCTTCCTCCCACAGTCCAAAAACATGACTGTCAGGTTAATTGGCCTCTCAAATTCTCCCTAGGTGTGTGTGTGTGTGCATGGTTGTTTGTCTGTGTTGCCCTGCGACAGACTGGCGACCTGTCCAGTGTGACCCCGCCTCTCGCCCGGAACGATAGCTGGAGATCAGCACCAGCAACCCTCCCGACCCCAGTAAGGGAAAAAGGGTGCAGGAAAATGGATGGATGGATGGAAGTTGACAGGATATGTAAAATATTACTGGATGTTACTGGGAGACATTACACCCACAATTATAGAATCTTAAAAACATCAAATAATAAAATAATAAAAATACAATTAAAGTAAATATAGTTTATTTAATTTAAATCCAAAGTCAGTGGCTCTAAAAACATGATGTGATGCTGATACATTTAGAACCGGCCCAAGGCATAAATAACTAAGAGAACGTCAATGCTGCAAAGTTTGATTTAATGGTTTCCGATAGATAAATTAAAAGATTATAAACTGTTTGACATTTAAATTTTAGATTTTAAGTAGCTGGCAAGTTTACTTCGTAAAATTCAAAGAACAAACTTCATAGTTAGATTGCTTTGTTACTACAGCTCAGAGGTGTGACCAAGTCACTGTGTTGCAAGTCTCAAGTAAGTCTCGAGTCTTTGTCCTCAAGTCCGAGTCAAGTCTCAAGTCAAGACAGGCAAAAGTCAAGTCAAGTCTCAAGTCGGGACCTTGGAATTTCAAGTTCTTTCGAGTCGTTTTTTTTTTAACAATGTTCCAATTATGCTCAATCTAAATAATAGACCATGTGTTCTTTTTAAAATCAAACAAGCAAAGCACTCATTGCAAATAAAGCACAGTGGTTTTGAATTTGGATGTGATGGTAAAATAAATATCTGTCAGTCCAAGTGGGTTAAATCTACAATTTCACATCTCAGTATTGATAAAAACATGTTGCTTGAATCAAACTAGCCAGAATCACTAATCAAGACACAAAATAATGAGCTGCATTACCATCCAGAATCACTCACAACTTCCCACAGCTTTACGTTCAGGATTTTTACTATTGTGAAAATTTTTACTTTACAACAATTTCTGAAGGATAGCAAATTACTGGATTTTGATTTGTTTTTCTAGCAAAATTATACCACTTGGAGATGGTATTTCAACGACCATCATGCCGCCATTTAGAGATTTATAACTGAAGCAACTGTAGACGTAATGCACTGATTGCAGTAAACAGTCTATTTATTGTCAATATATTTTCCCAACATAGATGTCTTCAAATACACCCATACCTGTCTGTGGGGTCGGGAGGGAATATTTGTGGGAAAATACTAATACAGGAGCAAAACTGTAGTTTCCCTTATGAATCCACCATCCATCCTGTGATGGATCTGGACTCAGTTCATCATTATGATGGGACACAGAGAAACTCTCTTCCTGAGTTCAGGTCCAGAACCTGCTTTCTGACCCGCTCACTGCCAACAGGTGTTCTGAAGATCTGTGCTACCCGAAAATCCGTCCTACATTGTGGTAATGCGCATGCGCACGTCGATGCTACTCACATACTGCTTACTCAGCAGATTTCTTATAAATCCGTCCTACCTGTGGAAGTTTCATTGCATGTGTTTTATTTCATGGCAGATTACGTTAAATTGTATTTAATTTATTTTATACCTGGCTTTCATTAAGCTGCTGTATTGCTTCATTGTAGTTTAGTTTGCCATCTGCAATGTCGTTACAAGTTATTGTTTGGCAGTTAATCAGGACAAAATACGTTGTTTTGTGGATTTTTTGCCCCTATACGTTCAAATATTTTAGTTTAATAACACTCTTTATTATTAAACCTTGCTAAATAGAAGCTTCTGTCCCGTCACTAAAATAATGTTATCAGATGATATTTAACAATAACAACCCGCTATAGTTTTCTGTTTGGAAACATGACGGTAGGAGTTTTGGACGAGTAGCACCGACTGATAGACTGAGCTATCAGTCTATCAAAATCTGACCAGGTAGCACAGATAGTCAGAACCCCGACCGGCTCACTGTCCACCGGCTTCCTGAGCAACACGGTGAGCATTATCTGTGTTTGAATCACCAGATTTATACAGCTTGACTAAATATAGCACACAAGTGAAAGATAAGCGGCATCACCAACGTAACCCAGAGCTGCTAACACCACGTTAGCTACAGTTAGCTGCTAACACCACGTTAGCTAAAGTTAGCTGCTAACACCACGTTAGCTAAAGTTAGCTGCTAGCTCAAGTAAAAGTTCCGCTACCTTCTTTGTGAACTTAATGCCGACAGCTGGAAGCTGAATCTGAGATCCTGGTCATGCAGGTTTTGCATGTTGCTCCGTTTAGTTGGATATTTCATGATTGATTAACCAAAGAAATGACTCACAGGAGCAGATCTGCTACCAGAGTTTTTCGTCTCTGTTTTTCCCCCGTTATTTTTAAATCCTGTTGATCTGATTGGTTGAGCTGCAGCTACGCACACAAACATCTGGAGTGGAGAAACAGAGGGACTGTCTGCGCATGTCAATAGTAATGAGTGAAATGAATCAATGGAGCCACTTTATAAATAATGTCTTTTATATTTTAAGACTTTGAGTAAAACATCAAGTCTTTTCAAGTAAACGGCTTCAAGTCGAGTCAAGTCCGAGTCAATGGCGTGAAAGTCAAAGTCAAGTCCGAGTCTTTGAGCGTTTTTCAAGTCAAGTCTCAAGTCGTGATTTTAGTGACTCGAGTCTGACTCGAGTCCAAGTCATGTGACTCGAGTCTGACTCGAGTCCAAGTCATGTGACTCGAGTCCCCACCTCTGCTACAGCTACAGTCTGATGCTCTCAGTTTTAATCTTTGAGTTTTAGCTGTTCATTAATGCATCTTAGTAAACTACAATTACATTTGACTGCTTAGTCAATTAAACTAGGCTCCCTCTCCCAGATTTCACTAAGTCTATGATGACATGCTTTTAGAGTTGCTGATGTTTGCAGGAAGAGGGTTCCCTAAATCAGATTCTGCTCAAGGCCTCATGCAACCTTGGACCGGCCCTGCATGATGAGCTCAACCCGCTGCACAGCGCATCTCTGCTACCGGATGCAGAGGGACAAACGAATGGGAGATTTAATTTATGTGGCTTTAATAGCTCTTTTATTTTGTGTCTGTTGAGTTTTTAATAAGTGCCACAGAAACTGAAACACAGAAACAAAAGGGACGCTACATTTTGGCCGTAGGTACAATTAGAGGGGTGAAATTATCCCTCTTAAACATCTACGCGCCTAATGAAGATGATCCGAGCTTCTTCAAGGACATTTCAGCTTTTCTGACAACAAAAGCTGACGGATTTATAATAGCTGGAGGGATTTTAACTGTGTGATGAACCACAAGATGGATAAAAACCCAAATGAACAGAGACCAGTGCCCCAGAAGGCTAAAATGCTGTCCAGTTTGATTAAAGAAATGGGGCTGATAAATATATATGGGGTTAAAGCCACCCCTAGGAGCGTGATTACACCTATCTATTCCAGAATAGATATCTTTTTGTCTTGAAGAGGGATACACATAAAGTTACAAACTGTCATATTGAGCCAATAACAATATCAGACGGTCCAGTTGTTATGACAATATATTTAGGGAATGATAAACATCCTAAACAGTGGAGAATGAATGTTTCACTTCTAAATTATCCAGAAATAGTTCAAAGAATTAAGAAAGACTGGACAGAGTATATGGAACACAATGACAATGGGGAAGTATCAGTCTCCATCCTTTGGAAGCTGCAAAAGCTGTGCTGAGGGGGAAGCTCATTTCTCTGTCATCGCAAATTAAAAGAGAACGCGATAAAAACAAGTAGAATTAGAAAATCGCATACGACAATTGGAGAAGGAACATAAGACTAATAATGAAACTACTTTAAAATCTCGTGGTGATTACAGACAAACACTGGATATTCTGATGACACATAAGGCAGAGGGGCATTACGGTTCGCTAATCAAAAATATTATGAATCAGGGAATAGGGCCAGTAGGCTATTGACATTTCAGTTGTGTAAGAAACAGGCAGATCGCACAGTGGAAAAGATAATGAATCCTTTACGAAGAAAATGCTGTCTCATCCTAAAGACATTGCAGAAGCTTTTTCAGCATATTATGAGACACTTTATGACTCAGAGGAGATGGACAGCAAAATAGAGAAGATTAAGAATCTATTGGGCTAAATTAAGTCACCGAAATTAACTGAAAATGATGCTAGAGCAATGAGAGACCCAATCACTAAACAGGAAATTGAGGAGGTTATAAAAACAACAAAGTGCCAGGAGGGACGGGTTCCCTGGGGAATTTTATAAGTATTTTAAAGCTGAGGTCATTCCCTATTACAAAGAGTATTTAATTATGCCCTCACAAATAATGACCCCCAAAGTCTTGGTCAGAAGCAATAATTTCTATAATTCCCAAAGAAGGCAAAGACCCCATAAATTGCTCGTCCTACAGGCCAATAAGTTTGCTCTGCTGTGATTTGAAAATTTTAACTACAATACTGGCAAATCGAATTCAAAATATATCCACACAATAATTAAACCAGAGAAAACAGGTTTTATAACGGATCGTTTAGGGATAAATAATATTAGGACAACCTTAAATGTGATCTCTGTGCGAGACAAAAACAGGATCCTTCAATGCTTCTCAGCCTTGATGCTGAAAAGGCATTTGATAGGGTGGACTGGCAGTATCTGAAGCACACACTGGAAAAAATGGGATTTCATAGAGATTTTATCAAGTGGATTAGTGAGCTATATTCTGGACCCACATCCAAAGTACGAGTGAATGTTTACTCCTCAAAGAAATTTGGTTTAAAAGAGAAACTTGGAAGGGATGTCCCTCTCACCTCTATTTGCTGTTAGTATCAAGCCTCTGGCAGAAAGAATAAGGACCCTAGAATTTATGGAGTTACAGCAGGATGAGTCACCCACAAAATCTCATTGTATGCAGATAACATTATTCTGTATATTTCTAGTCCTCTGAGCTCAATCCCTAGGCTCATGACTGGTTTAAAAGAATTTGGCGAATGGGAATTACGGTAGATTAATTACACAAATAAAATCAGACCCTGACGAGATGGGAGATTCTTCCTTCTGTCCCTTCTGGGCAGAATAGAAACAGTTAGAATGAATGTGCTCCCATGATTATTGTGCCTTTTCCAGGCACTCCCGATTTGGATACCTGCCTCCACTTTTAAAATTTTGATAAAATTATTAATAACTTTATTTGGCAAAGGAGGAAACCAAGAATCAGACAGAAATTATTGTTAAGCCCAAGAGAAAACGGTGGCCTTGGTCTGCCTAATCTGAAATTGTACTACTGGGCAGCACAACTTCGTGTTGTGGTGGAGTGGCTTGTACAGGATGAGGAGACGAACTGGATTAGTCTGGAGAACAATGCATGCCCACTGGTACCTCTTGAAGCCATTCCATTTATGGAGGGAAAAAAGTGGAAGGATTTAAAAATTGAAAATGAGTGGATTAACTGTACATATAGAGTCTGGTCTCTGGTGAGGAAGAAATTGGGAGCACCTTTAACAATATCCCGCATAATAAAAATAGCCAAGATTATTGACTTTTTTCCAAACAAACTGGATACGGGTTTTCAGAGATGGGCACAGAAAGGATTAATAAGAATTAATCAGTTATTCAGTGGAGAAACTCTTAAGTCGTTTGGGGAGTTACAAGATAAATATGGATTGTGCTCCAAAGATTTCTATCAGTACTTACAACTAAGGGATTACCTTTTATTACACAAACAATGGCCTGCTTTGAAGCTAAATTCATTACCTTTAGAGAAATTTATTATAAAATGTGTAGAGGAAAATAAGAGGAAGATTATATCTAATTTCTATAAACATTTACAGATGAATTTATCTGACAATTCTATAGACATAAAGCAAAAATGGGAACTATGAATGAATATTGTTATTGAAGACGAGGCATGGGAAGAGATCTGTGAAAAAGGTTTTAAGATCACCCACAGTCCAGGCTGGAAGGAAATTGACTGGAAATTAAGGACAAGATTCTTCAAAACACCCTTTAATATATCAAAATATGACAGAAATGCTACAAATTTGTGTTGGAGGAACTGTAATCACTCACATTTTTGGGACTGCCCAGTATTGATTCCATTATGGCAGGGGTTCAGACAGAAATTCAGAAAATATTTGGGTTCACATTGCCACTGAATCCAGTGCATTACATACTGGGTTTGAAACCAGGGGAAAATATTAGGAAAAGGAAAGTAAACTTGCTGCAGATTCTCCTACTGGTTGCAAGAAAAATGATAACTCTAGCTTGGCTCAAACCTTTGCCTCCCACTTTTCAACAATGGCAAGAAAGACTGAAGAATGTATATATAATGGAAAGGACAACAGCACAACTACATGTAGAAACTGAAATTTTTCAGAGTGTTTGGACCCCAGCTCTCTCCCACTTTGGATGGCCACAAAGATGAGGAGGCTGTGGGTTATAAAAAGTGGTGTCGATCCCCTTTATTGTATGTCTCTCCCTTTTGATGGAAGACATTGTATAGGTGCACCTCCCTTTCTTGTAAACCCATGAGGACCTATTTAAGAAATGTCAACTGCTGAAATTGATTTAAATGTTTGCTGAGCCTTTTGTTTTGCTTTTCTTTCTTTTTTTCCCCTTTTTCTGTTGTTCTATGTAAGTGCATGTATAGATAGATGTGCATATATGTTGGATTTACAATATTCTTAAATAAAGAATGTTAAAAAATTTTTAATGAGCATTTAATTTACGTTGACTTACACTCATTCGGCGTCCATGTAAATACTGACGAGTTGTTTTCGAATAATGACTGTAACCTCACCACTTTCACTTTTTGCCTTATTTGTACAGTGGAGGTACTTAGAGAATTGAAAAACATAGACACCAAAAATGAGCAGGGCCAGATAACCTGGATCCTTTTATTCTAAGATTAGCTGCAGAGTTTATATCAGAGCCATTGTCTCCTATTTTTAATTTAAGTTTAATCTCTAAAAAAATCCCTCGTGTCTGGAAACCTGCATTTGTTTTGCCTCTATTCAAGGGTGGAGAATCATCACAGGTAAACAATTATAGACCATTTTCTAAACTATGTATTTTATCAATAATGTTCAAAATATTAGTTGCAGATCAATTGAAGTTTTTTTTTAGGAAAAAGTCTGGTTTTAGGAAAAAACATTGTGTTGCTCTGTTTATTGATCTATTGAAGGCATTTGACTCAGTAAATCACATGCTTTTAATTGATATTCTACACAGGATTGGGCTCTCACATCAAGCTACCATGTGGGTAGCTGATTACTTGTCGAACAGAATCCAGAGAGTTCAATTGGCTGACTTTACTTCTTCTGTTTGTACTATTTTAAATGTGACAACAGGGCTCAGTTCTCAGGCCACTTCTATTCTCTATTTATATAAATAACTTGTGTGAAAACTTGTTAAATGCATCTTATCATTTCTATGCAGATGACTTAGTAATTTACTGCTATTCTTCATCACTTGTACAGTCAATATAGTATTTGCAGTCAGCTTTTAATGTAGTTCAATCTCATTTACAAGTTTTGAACGTGGACAAGACAAAAGCAATGGTTTTTTCATACTCTAGAAAACTACCAGAAATCTCCTATTGCTTACAACTGCTGCAGGAACACAAATTGAGTTTGTCAGTAATTATAAATATCTTGGTTTTATCTGACATAAAGAGCTTTCTTTTAAAAAAACAACAAATTTTTCGAACATTGAAAATGAAGATTGGGTTTAATTATTATCGAAATGAATCTTGTTTCTCTCTCAAAGCTACGAGTAAATTGGTAGCTGCAACATTCCTGCCACTCCTGAATTATGGCGATGTTTTATGTATGAATGCTTCAACCAAATGCCTTCATTCATTAAATACTATGTGTCATTGTGTTTTAAGGTTTGTAACTGGTAGCAGACGTCTCACACATCATTGTGAGTTGTATGCAAAAGCTGAATAAATGATGACTGAAAACAGATTTTTTTTCTGAAAACAAAGTGACTGTTGTTATTTTTTGTGTGTTTCTTACCAGATGTTCATCTTCAGGAAATTTTACAGGAACACAAGATCAGTCTGAGGACGAGATGTGAATGTGTGACTGAAGGAAGTGATGTAACAGGAAGTAGAACCCTCCTCAACAGGATCTACACTGATCTCTACATCACAGAGGGTCAGAGTGAAGAAGTTAATACCCAACATGAGGTGGAGCAGCTGGAGAGAGCTTCCAAGATCCAGAACCTCCATGACTCTCCAATCAGCTGCCATGGCATCTTTAAAACCTCCCTGGCCAACATAAAGCCATCAGAGTGGTTCTGACCAACGGGATTGCTGGTGTTGGAAAAACATTCTCAGTGCAGAAGTTCACTCTGGACTGGGCAGAGGGCTTGGAGAACCAAGATGTCAGTGTGGTGGTTCTGCTTTCATTCAGGGAGCTGAACTTGATCAGAGATGAGCAGTACAGTCTTCTGACGCTGCTGCATGTTTTCCATCCAACACTCCAGAAGCTCCCAGCAGAGCAGCTGGCTAAATGCAAACTGCTCTTCATCTTTGATGGTCTGGATGAAAGCAGACTTTCACTGGACTTCAACAGCAGCCAGCTGGTTTCTGACGTCACACAGAAGTCATCAGTCAATGTTCTGCTGACAAGCCTCATCAAGGGGAACCTGCTTCCCTCGGCTCTCATCTGGATAACTTCCAGACCTGCAGCAGCCAAACAGATCCCTCCTTCATGTGTTTCCAGGGCAGCAGAAGTACGAGGGTTCACCGATGCCCAGAAGGAGGAGTACTTCAGGAAGAGGTTCAGTGATGAAGAGCTGTCCAGCAGAATCATCTCCCACATCAAGACTTGCAGGAGCCTCCACATCATGTGTGGAATCCCAGTCTTCTGCTGGATCACTGCTACAGTTCTGGAGAACATGTTGACCTCAGAGCAGAGAGGAGAGCTGCCCAAGACCATGACGACATGTACTCACACTTCCTGCTGGTCCAGACAAAGAGGAAGAAGAACAAGTACCATGGAGGACATGAGACAAGTCCACAGGAGCTGATGGAGGCTGACGGGGAAGTTCTTCTGAAGCTGGGGAGGCTGGCGTTTGAACATCTGGAGAAAGGAAACATCATGTTCTACCAAGAAGACCTGGAGCAGTGTGGACTGGATGTCACAGAGGCCTCAGTGTACTCAGGAGTTTGTACAGAGATCTTCAAAAGAGAGAATCTGATCTTCCAGAAACCAGTCTACTGCTTTGTTCATCTGAGCATCCAGGAGTTTCTGGCTGCAGTCTACATGTTCCACTGTTTCACCAGCAAGAATACAGAGGTGATGGAGAACTCCCTGGGAGAAACATACGGTGAAACATCTCTGGATGGGTTCATAAAAAATGTCCTAGAGAAATCCTTCCAAAGTGAAAATGGCCACCTGGATCTCTTTGTTCGTTTCCTTCATGGCCTCACTCTTGGAGTCCAACCAGAGACTTTTAGGAGGCCTGCTGGGTCAGACACAGAACAGTTCAGAAACCATCCAGAGAATCATCAACAATCTGAAGGAGATGAACTCTGATGAAATCTCTCCTGACAGAAGCATCAACATCTTCCACTGCCTGATGGAGATGAACGACCTCTCAGTTTTTCAGGAGATTCAACAGCTCCTGAAATCAGGGAATGAACTGTCAGAGATCCAGTGCTCAGCTCTGGCCTTCATGCTGCAGATGTCAGAGGAGGTTCTGGATGAGTTGGACCTGGAGAAGTACAACACATTAGAATGGGGACGACGGAGACTGGTTCCAGCTGTGGGGAACTGTAGAAAGGCTCGGTAAGTCCAGATCAGTGTTGGCTTAGTTACTTTGGAAAAGTAACTTTAATCGATTACTGATTACCTAATTTGCAAAATAACTAAGTTGCATTAAATGTAACTTTTTAGTTACTTTCAGCAGCTGCTAACAACAACGCTCTGCCACCTGTGAAAATTACATTAAGCTTTGCCAATATTTAATTGCAAGTTATTTTATAATGGTAACATCAACAATGTCTCTCCACTTATAAGGTTGAACTAAAGGGGAGATTGTTTAATGGTTACAACAGTACATAAAAAACTGTAGTATTTTGTGTGTTCCACTAATTTCTTGAAATGCTAAATAGGATTTTAGGCCCCCAGCCCTCCCTGCTAGAGCCTCCATGTTCTGTTATGGCCCTGCGTTTTCTGTCATAGTGCAGCTGCTCCAGAGCTCAGATGTCCTTCTGCACAGATTTGTGACACTTATCTTAATATTAATAATAGCATTTAGTAGCATAACTTAACGGACTCGTTCATTCGTGGCTGTTTTCACGTTTATTGCGCTGTTCATATTAGTCTCAATGTTTGCAGTTTTCTGGAGCTCAACGCCAATATTACCTTGACATGAACAGAGACACAGTGGGTCGGATCATCTGGGAAATGATGGACATGGAGAGCCTGACTAAAACTAACTGGATGTCAGACAAATTCTGGGGCTGATTATGTGTCTGGTCCAACATCAGCAACACATCTGGAGCAGTGTTGCTTTACTGACAACACTGGTCCAGATGTCTTCATTGTGTGAAAACTGATTCACACAATGAATGCTGTGTGAATGCAGCATTCATTGTTTGCAATTTTGCACTGTTTCTTCTTCATTGCTCAAATTGCTTCCGGTCTTTTTTTGGCTTTCACTTCCTTCATTCTTTGGACTATTTCAATCATCTAAACATTCAGCTACTCCAGGACAGCTTTGCTGCAGCTTTTAATATTTAGAGGATTTTAAAAAATATTCCACTTTTCATCGGTCTTCATGTATAGATTTCTATAAAATTGTTTTTTCTGAACGATCCAGTCAATCAGAGACACATTTTTAACTTTCACTTTCACTCATTGGGCTGCTACCTCATAATTCACATCTTTGGATCTTTGGCTCTTTTTATAAAACCACGGTTTAGATTTGATGGCAACTTGGACCATTAAAATAAACTCCTGCTTTTCTCCTGCAGTTCCTCTGAAACTGAATTTCAGAGGAAATTCAGTTTCCTCTGAATTTATAAATGAGACCAACATGAATGAATTTTTCTGTAACCTCAGTGTTCTGCCAGTCTTGGTCAGATTTTAATCTCAGTGGGATTTTCCTGGTGAAATAAAGGTTAAATAAATAAATTAGTGATTGTTGTCTGCTGTCAGAAAAAGTCATTTCTGGAGGAGTCCTGGTTTCTGTCAGATCCTCCCAAAGCTCTGAGAACTCGGCTTCCAGAGCTGGAGCCATTTTCCTCATCAACACTTCATCTGCAGCCTTTGTTGAAGCTGTTAATGTCCTCCATAAAGACCTGGAGAGACATGAGCTTCAACACTCTGGACCAGGGACCCCAAACCTTTGGAGACCAGGATCTACGTTTTCTCTCACCAGCCGGCTGAGATCCACCACTCACCCACAAAAACTGTAGATGAAACTTTATTGATTTATTTTATATGCAAATATACGTCAGTTATAGCAGACATATCGAAGTGATGGAAAACCTGACCCAGTTTCTTCCTCAGTGAGATTCTGACACTGGGAGGAGGTTACTGGTTCCTCAGTCAGAAGCTGGTTGCAAACCTGAGATCAGCAGGTATCAATCACTTATGGCAGATCTGAGATCAGCAGGTATCAATCAGTTATGGCAGATCTGAGATCAGCAGGTATCAATCAGTTATGGCAGATCTGAACTTTGGTTTGATGGTCTCAGTATGAGACGTTGCAGACTGATAGGAGGAACCAAAGAGTTGAGTTAAAAGCACATCTTCTGAAGTTGGGATATTTTTCCTCCAACAGTTTCCAGAGGAATCACCTCAAACCAGATGTTGGACTGGATTTTATTTCAATGTCATTTGTGAATGTTAGCTCCTCATTTCCAACAGTAAAGCTATAAAGGTTGAAAAAGGTTTTATTTTGGAGAAAGTATCAACATCAATATTTCCACTAAATAAGAGAAAAAATAAATACATGTTTGATGGAGGAAAAGCCTCTCAGACTCTGAGCTCAAAGCAAGATGCCAGAGAAACCAAACAATTTCATATTAGACAACTAATTTAATTCCACATAATTATTGCGGTAGGAAGCATTTGTTTGTTGAATACTCAATGAAATGAGTGATCCATTTCCATATTCAGCAGCCATGCATGCACTACAACTTCAGTATGGTCAGCCCCACCAGTTAGCGCAAGCCGAAGTTAGCAGCTATCTTAACTGCACCTGAGGTGAAGTCAGGAGATGCACAAGCATTTCAGAGCTTTGCTCTCAGAGTCCATCTCCTAGTCAGTATGCTGCTCTCCCTAGAGGGACCTCAAGGGATGGAACTCAACTGCTGCTGAATGTTGATCGCTTACTCAGTAAACTTCCCAGATATTATAGAGATGGGTTCATTGAATATCTCCAGCTGCATGGAAAACTCAACACCAAGAACCTCAACCCCTACAACTTATAAGACCTAAATGGTTGGCTCCAAGGTAAGGCGCAGCAGCAGCATCTGTCAAACAAACTAGTACAACGCTATCAACTGGAGAAACCTGCCAACAATGGCAAAGAGAAAATCCCTTATAAAGTGTAGCTGTGTATCATGGAGCAGGTCCCATTCAGCCAAACACCTTCAACAAACCCATGTCATCTAATATTAAAAAACCCTTTAAAGTGCACTGCCTCTTCTGTGACAGCACAGAACATTATATCAGTCGCTGTCCCATCATTAAAGAGAAATCAACAGCAGAGTTGGATAGGTGGATAACAGAAGGCGAGCGCTGCTGGAAATGTGCACGTGCTCATACACCTGATTCTTGCAACCTCAAGAAACCTTGCAGCGATTGTGGTGACATCCATCTCCAAGTACTCCATGGCGTCGCTCAGCATAGCTCCTCCCATCGACAGCCTAAACCCTCAGAGAGCCGAGTTTATTTGACACCCAGCATAAACTCTAGCAAAGTGCTCCTGAAAGTGGTTCCAGTTCTGCTGCATAACAATTCTAATTCAATAGAAACCTTTGCTGTATTAGACGACGGAGCACAACGGACTATGATCTTACCGACAGCTGTCCAGCAGCTCAGGCTAAATGGTGCAGTTGGAAACCCTCGCCCTACGCACAGTGCGGACAGATGTCACACACCTCCAAGGGTCAAGGTTAGCTTCGAGATCTCCTCCAAAGACAACCCACAGAAGCGGTTTAAAGTACAGGGAGCATTTACAGCAGCAGGTCTGGACCTAGTGGAACAAACCTACCCCATACAGACGCTTCAAAAACAATATTCCCACTTACAGGGAATACCTCCGAGTCGTTCAACAAAGTACAGCCATTAGTGTTACTTGGCTCAGATCATGTGCACCTCATCAGTGCTATTGAACCCATCCGCAAAGGACCTAAAGGAGGTCCCATAGCCATTCACACTGCCCTTGGATGGGCTCTGCAAGGAGCAGCAGAAGGGTGTGTCAGAGCAAGCATCAGTGCAACAATGCCTGTTCACCTCATTCGTTAGCCCAGAAGACCCTCTATATCGAAATGTCGAAAGGTTATGGCAACTTGATGTCCTACCTTTCCGAAATGAAAAATAGTTGTCCGCTCACGAGAAGACCAAGAGGCCATGAATCTTCTGGAAACAAATACACAGAGACTCAAAATTGAAGGAATACGTTAAGCGAAACCATTCCTAAGGAAACCTGGAGCACCTAAACTCAACAGCTCTATACACTCAGTCATAGCTCATCTGAGAGCCACAGAGAAGCGACTGAAAAAGAACCAGAGAGCAACAATTTACTCAACAGAGATAAACAAGCTCACTGTCGTGATTTGAGTTTTCTGTGTATTTAGTTTAGGTTTTCGGTGTCTGAGTCTCTGTGTTGTCCTGTTTGCTCCCCGTGATTAATCCCAGCTGTGTCCCGTTCCCTGATTGCCCTCCCTGTGTATTTAAGTCCACCTGTTGTCTTTGTCTGGTGTCAGATCCTTGTCCTTGTTGTTGTCGTTGTTGATGTTGTTGTCATCGTGTTACCCTGTCATCTCTTCGTGTTCCCTGGTCTCATCGTGTTTTCCTTCATTAAATCCATCTTTTCACTGCGTCTGGTCCCGCCTGCAATTTCTCACCGTACCAAAACCCACTTCATGACAGTAGGATCCGACCAACAAGGTGAGAAGCATGGCGTATTTCGGCCAGGAGCGATGGATCCAGCAGCAGTTGGAGTTGGCGCAAAGGGGATCTCTACAGAGATGTGGAGATCCTGCCTCTCCGCTGCTGCTGGAGGAACTGGCCTGAGTCAGACTACGACTTGGCCGTGAGGAGGAGCCCCGCCGCCATTGCCGTCGGCAAGACCGCCCTGAGCCGCCGGAGGTCCCGGCCCCTGGGCGGAAGCCCCGCCGTCGGCGCGCCCTGAGCGCCGGAGGTCCCGGCCCCTCGGCAGCGGATTCCGGAGCTGCCGCCGGTCCCCGCACCTCGGCAGCGGATTCCGGAGCTGCCGCGGTCCCCGCTCCCAGACGACGAGTCTCTGGGACGCCGCCAGCCCCCCTTCCAGTGTTTCCCAGTGCCCCTTCCGAGTCCCCTCCAGAGTTTCCCAGTGCCCCTTCCGAGTCCCCTCCAGAGTTTCCCAGTGTTCAGCCTGAGTCTGCCCCAGAACCCCTCTGTGTCCTGCCCGAGTCTCCGCTTCCCTGTGCACCCCCCGAGTCTGCCCCAGAACCCCTCTGTGTCCTGCCTGAGGCTCCGCTTCCCTGTGCTCCGCCCCTGGCGTTTGCGGCCGTGGCTCCGCCCCTGGAGTTTGCAGACGTGGCTCCCTGCCGGCCCTCCAGAGCCTTCAGCCGGCCCTCCAGAGCTCCCTCCTGGGCCTTCTGCCGGCCCCTGGAGGCTTCACCGCCGCCAGCGCCGGCAACGCCCGCCGGACCTCCCCAGAGGGGTCCGCCTCCAGCGCCGGCAACGCCCTCCGGACGCCCTCCGAGAGTGTCCATCTCGAACCCACCCTGTTGGGTTGTTTTTTTTTGTTATTTTGGACTCAAGCCCGCCTTAGCGCCCCTCCGCCCACCCTGTTGGGTTGTTTTTTGTTAAGTTTGGACTCTGGCCCTCCGTCCGGCTCCCCTCCGCCCTCCCTTGTGTGGTCTTTGCATTTTGGGCGTCTGGTAGCCGCCCTTAAGGGGGGGGTACTGTCGTGATTTGAGTTTTTCTGTGTATTTAGTTTAGGTTCTCGGTGTCTGAGTCTCTGTGTTGTCCTGTTTGCTCCCCGTGATTAATCCCAGCTGTGTCCCGTTCCCTGATTGCCCTCCCTGTGTATTTACCCCTGTTGTCTTTGTCTGGTGTCGGATCCTTGTTGTTGTCGTCATCATCGTGTTACCCTGTCATCTCGTCGTGTTCCCTGGTCTCATCGTGTTTTCCTTCATTAAATCCATCTTTTTCACTGCTCGTCCTGGTCCCGCCTGCAATTTCTCACCGCACCAAAACCCACTTCATGACACTCATCAATGCAGGGTACATCAAAAGACTTCAACCAACAGAGGTGGGACAGTCTGCAGAAGCTTGGTACCTTCCCCATCATCTAGTGCTCCACAACAATAAACCATGCCTGGTTTTCAGTTGTTCATTTCATCACCAAAATGTCTCTCTACATGACCAGCCCTTACACGGGCCACACTGGGTCCATCACTGGTGGGAGTCCTCATCCGATTCAGGCAGCATCAGATTGCAGTGAGCGGTGACATTTGTGCAATGTTTCATCAAATCCGTCTCCTGCCTGAGGACAGACCACTCCTTCGGTTCATCTGGAGGGATATGCACTGCGAAGATCCACCAGAGGTGTACGAATGGCAAGTACTGCCATTTGGCACAACAAGTAGCCCATGTTGTGCCATCTTCGCCCTATAACAACATGCTCGTAATCACCAAGTTCACCAACCAGAAGTACTGCAGTCGGTGCAGCAGAGCTTCTACGTTGATAACTGCCTTGAGAGTTTTCCCACCATCTCTACAGCTAGAGAAAGAGTTGATCAACTGCGCACTGTATTAGCAGACGGAGGATTCGACCTCAGACAGTGGGCCAGCAATCAATCAGCAGTAGTAGCCCATCTACCTGCCGATGCTCGATCTTCAGCTACAGAACAGTGGCTAAGCCAGAGCCATACAGACCCACTTGAATCCACCTTAGGCCTGAGATGGAACTGTGCGGCTGACACCCTTGGCTATTAGTATAGAATCATCGAACATTCTACACTGACAATGAGGACAGCCTACCAAGTGTTAGCCAGCCAATACGATCCTCTGGGGTATATGATGCCTTTCACAACCCGTGGCAAAGTGATAATTCAGCAGCTTCGGTCCAAGCAAAGAGGTTGGGATGACCCCGACTTACCTCCTACCCTCCGAAAGCATGGGAAACCTGGGAGAGCGAGCTAAAACATCTCAACAATGTATCCATCCCTCGCTGTTATTTACCACTCCCTGATAAAGGTACGGATGCAAAGTGTGACCTTCACATCTTTTGTGATGCCTCAGAGCGAGCATATGGAGCAGTAGCTTACCTGACATTTGATGCAGGAGACACCATCCACACCTCCTTTGTGATGGCCAGGTCCAGGGTTTCTCCGAAACGGCAACAGTCCATACCCCGCCTAGAACTCTGCGCAGCATTAGCTGGAGCACAACTGTCCAAGCTCTTACAAACTGAGATGACGCTCCCCATCCGACAAATAGTTCTTTGGTCTGACTCCACCACAGTATTGGAGTGGATTCAGTCAGAGTCCTGCTGTTATAAGGTGTTTGTCAAAACACGTGTGTCGGAAATACAAGAACTAACTGATCGTCAGTCTTGGCGATACGTTGACAGCCCAAACAATCCTGCAGATGATATAACAAGGGGAAAGCCATTTCTTGAACTAGCAGGACCCGGTCGCTGGAGCAAAGGACCTTCATTTCTTAAACAAAGTGCTGAAAACTGGCCAAAGAAACCAGAGCAAACAGCAACAGTGGTCTCATCTGAATTGAAAAGTATCACGTCTGCTGCTTCATAGCTGTGGACAACAGCATCATTCCTGATGCTACCCAGTACAATTCATGGAAGGAATTAGTGGAAGCCATGCGACGAGCTCATGGGGTGGCAACAGAACCAGTCGATAACCAGATCATTAGCTCCCCGAGATGCAGAAATCTTATTGCTGAGAGGATGCCAAACACATAGCTTCCCAAGAGAAGTCACAGCTCTTAAAGTACAGAAACCTGTACCAAGTAGCAGTAATCTGCTCAGCCTTGCTCCAGAGTGGGATGCAGCAACATGTCTCATCCGAGTGGGTGGAAGGCTACGCAAATTGGAGAACCCAAGCGTTGTAGGGATCCATCCAATCGTGCTCGACCCAAGGCACCCGGCAGTAAAACTTCTCATCAAAGACATGGACGAACATTTACTACACCCTGGCACAGAACGAGTCTATGCTGAATTAAGGAGACAGTACTGGATCTTGCGAGGGCGACAGGCAATCCGGCACCACCAACTCAACTGCTCCCACCTGTCAGCGCTGGAGAGCTCAACCTAAGGTGCCTCAGATGGCAGATCTGCCTGCACAACGTCTTAGGCTTCTCTGTCCACCCTTCTATTCGACTGGCATGGATTGCTTTGGGCCTTACCTAGTGAAGATCGGTAGACGGACAGAGAAGCGCTGGGGTGTTATTTTCAAATGTCTCACAACCCGAGCGGTGCACCTAGAGCTCCTGAACTCTATGAATGCAGATGTATTCCTCCTTGCCCTTCGTCGATTTGTTTCCAGACGAGGTCGACCAAAGGAAGTGTTATCAGACTGTGGTACTAACTTCCGAGGTGCCGAACGTGAATTGAGGGAGGCATTTGCAGCCATGGAACCGCAACTGAAAGATCAACTGACAGAATTCCAGATTAACTTTAAATTCAACCTACTGAGTTCTCCCCACTTCGATGGAGCATGAGAATGGGAAATACATTTGATTAAATCTGGACTCTTAAGTTTCAGTCGGCTATCAATCAGTTTCAGAAGATGTTCTCTACACAATTCTAGTGGAAGTAGAAGAAATCTTAAATTCAAAGCCACTTGGGTACGTGTCAGCTGATGAGCCGACTTGGACCCCATCACTCCAAACATCCTCTGATGGGCGGCATGATGCCGCTCTGCCTCAAGTGACCTATGCTCCAGCAAGTATACGACGACGTAGATGGCGACAGTGTCAAACACTAGTTGATCAGTTTTGGCTCCGATTCACAAAGAACTACTTGCCAAACCTCCAGACCCGTCACAAGTGGCAAACATCAATGTGGACTCTGTTGTGCTAATCATTGACCCATCACTTCCGAGAGCTCAATGGCTCATCGGAAGAATTGTTAAGACTGTTACTAGTCCAGATGGATGTGTCAGAACAGCAGAAGTCAAGGTCAAAGACAAAGTCTATATGAGACCAATTGCTCGACTCATCGAGCTTCCTGTACTTCAGGATGACATGAACGAGACTTGAAGAATCTCTAGGTTTACACATTTACAAGTAAATGTGGGGGCAGCTGTTATTAATTCTTCAAGTACTTTGGCAACTCATGCCTATGCTTTTATTTTGAAGTACTTCCTTTTATTTGAAGGAAGTTTGTTCCATTTGTTTTCTTCTTCTGATGTTTATCAGTTGATCTGTTTTCTGTTTGCTGTTGAGACTGGTGCTGCAGTCATTGATGATAAACTGCTTCACATTATTTGCACCGTTGACTTACAACAGTAAACTTATTTCAACATCTGATGACCAGTGTGCTTTCTAACCGAAGCCCTGTAGTGGTCAGTCAACAAAAAACCCAGCCACAGAGGTCAAAATCTCAACAACACCCGTTGCCGTGGCAACTTCCTGCAAGCTGAGCAGAGGTTGGGTTAAAACAAAACATTCAGTCTGTTACAATATGAGGTTTTCAGGCTTGATGTTTATTTTGCGATTATTAATAAGCCTCCCTGAACATAGCGCTGGTTGATCAGCTGATTTAAACTCCTGCTCTGCTTGTCAGTCGGTCTTTGAGTCGCTTTTTTTTGTTACTGGAACCAAAACACACTGAATTGTGCAACACATTGTTGAAACAACAATTACAGAGATTATTATTTTGCTGAGTCATTAATTTGAACACACTAAATTTTTTTTAATCCTTTAATAAAATGACGAACGTTTTGGATCTTAGTGAATATTTTGATAAGTGCGTCAGAAGAGGACCTGCTGGTTTCAGCCTCCTGGTGGTTTTCAGTTTGTCACCTGCTGCCAAGATGGACTCAAAACCTTCCCACAATCGACGTATTGATCACCTGCTTTAGACATTCCAGCCTCTTCTGGTTACTGGGAGAACTTTCACTGCTTCAGCATGAAAAATGCTGCTTCATGTGGGGAGCCACAGTGGATCATCTCATGGGGAGAGAGGAGGACAGCTCTGCTGGAAGCATTAGGCTGCTTTTAGCAGAGCTGCTGGATCCATTCATGACCATCTGGTTCTTTCCATCATGATCTATATTTCATATCTACAGTAGGGTGGTGGGGGGCAGTCTGTGGAGGAAACTGGACTTTCCTTCACAGACTGATAGAAGATCTTCAACATCTGGCTGCAGCTGAAGCTCCTGGTTTCCTCAGGAAGGAGAGCTTGGTGACTGTTTAGTGTCAGGAGTTCATCTGGATGTTGGATCAGATGAAGATGCTGATTACATTTCCATCCAGCAGACAGTCAGATCCTAACATGGACACCTGGAGATATTTACAGAGTTCTGTTTTACTGCAGATGATTTTAATATGTAATAAAATCATTGATTGCTCAGATGAATTGTCCTCCTGTCCAGAGTTTCTCCTGCCTCTCAGCCATTGGCTGCTGGAGACACAGAGGAGCCAAGATCCTAGAAGCTGAAGTCTGTCTAGAAAATGGATGAATAGAAACTATTTTCTGATCATCACCGTCCCCTCCACCATGTTGGGTCTGTTAGGATATCAGCTCCACTGATTTCATCCGTTCCTTCATCTTCCAATGAAAATACAGTTTAAAGTCATGTGATGAAGAGCTTCTGATCCAGATTGTTGCTGCAGCAGTCAGAGCTCAGCATGAAGAAACAGGGAGGTTTGCTAACAGGCAGCCAAGATGGCCGCCGCTAAAACCTTCATGTTGTTCTGAGAACATGAAGCCTGAACTATTTGGACCTGTTGCTCAGATTCTCTATTAAATGGATCTTTGAACAGAACCAGAACCAGAACCATGATGTTAATTAATGATGAGATGTGTCTGGTTTGCTGTGGTAGAAAGATTCAGATGATCAGATTGATTTATTTCTATTTTCTTCACATTAATAATGAAATGCCCTCCAGAGTGTAAAAACTAACTAGAACGAAACGACAAGTTCTGCCTTTGTAATAAAACACACACTGAAGAGTACCAATAGAAATAATAAAAAAAAAAAAAAGAATAAACAGAAACGAACATGAATAAAAAAACTGACAGTACGGGTTCCTCCAGCTTCAGCTTTATCCCAGCCATGCTCTGTTGACTGGTCAGAGAAGGACTCACCTCAAGTCCACATAGCCTGTCAGCTTCGGTTGGGAGCCCTTGCCTCTGGTTTGCTAAGCTTCACCAGGCCATTATTGATCAGAAACTTTAGAGCTGATTCAGAGGATCATCCTTCGATGGACTGATGGGAATGGACAATCGGCGGGATCAGATGACCAAAGGCCCGCCCTCACTGCAGCAAACATTCTAACCCTGCCTCCAGCTGTCCTCTGTCTCGCTGGGTCTCATCCTCCAGCTGGAGATGTGTCACCACAGGTAGATGCAGATTGGCTGAACTGCGCTGCTGACAATACGCTGGGCAGGACAGAAGGCAGCAGAAAGCTTCTTGGGACTGTACTTTCAAACCAGGCTCCCCGGGTGGTTTGTGTCCCAACCTTAGATGTTTCGCTTCCAACACCTGGAATGGAGCTGACACACAGCCAGACATACCTCAGAGTCCCGCTGATGACTCCTGCTGATGGACTCAGGGCAAGCAAGGTTGCAGGACGCCGGCCATGGAGGCCTGGAGTTGAAGATCCCTGGTCTGGACCAAACCAATGTTCCAGTATTTACTGTCTACATAGTCTAGGAAATATTTTACTTTGTAACAAAACATTAGAACCTGATCACCAGCAGAGCAGCGCCACTGGTGACTCATTTCAGTGCGGCCATGCGCTTCCTTCCAGATACCTGAGGATAAACCAACTTTCACTTGTTTCATATGAAATCAGCTTGGTCTCCCATCAGAACTACTTCAGGAAGGCCCATTGAAAAACAAATTATGCACACGCCATATTGAATATTCCATGGTTTGATCTTATAAACCAGCCTAACATTGATCAAAGATAAACACTTTGGTGTCTATCATGTTTCTAGATTTATATCTACAATTGAAAATCATTTTTATACATTTCATTATTGAGTTTTAAAGTTGATCCTTTTGCTGGTTTAGCCAAGCACTTTACCTTTATTCAGGCTGCTACGGACTGCAGCTTGACAGAGATCAGCTGCTCCTCTCTGTCCCAGCCTAAAGTCCACAACCCGCCCCATCTGACTGAACTGGACTTGTTTGCAAAATAACCTGAATGATTCTGAGCAATAGAGCCTTTGTGTGGCTTCTCACAGGATCCTGAATGCAATATAAATTATTAGAGTAAGAAAACTATGTTTTATTCTGATGTTTGATGGAAAGTTGCTGCATTAAACTGCAGAGGACAGACATTCTACTGACCCACTGAGGATCTCCATGGTAACCCCCCTTTCTTCTTCTATGGTTTGGCCCAGAATTCTCGTTTTATAAAGAAGGGTTCCCCCTTTCCCCACCATCACTTTTTAAAAATTTACAGCTTCATTTCACAGATCCCAAAACCAACCTGCAGAGAAGGTAAAAGGTGGATTGGAACAAAGGTATAAAACTCTAATTGGGATTTAAATGTTTTAATATCTCCAAACAATCAGATATAAAACCCGGGAAAAATGTCAATGTCCAAGAAGAATGAGGTTAATTCACTAAATAAATTTCATCCACATTTCTGAGCTTCTGATATAAATGATCAAAAAAACCAAATTTATAAAACCACAAACTTTATTAACCTGTGACAAAATAAATCAGTTTGAATTTAAATGAACTGAACTGAAATATTAGAGCGGGAAATTTCACAGAACCACTAAGGCCCAAATGAAATGTTTCAACAACACGTTCATACTACATGCCTGGTTCTGTTTTTTTTTTCATAAACCAAAGAACATCAAATTTTAAAACATCAGTTCATCAGGGTTTTGGGACTTTTACATTCAAGGGAAATTTATTTATACATTTCAAGTGAGTTTAAAGTTGACCCCGGGCTCACTCACATCTTTTTATTCTTTCCACGGGCTGCATGTAGATCAGCTGGTTTCTTCCTGGTCCACCCTTGAAGTCCAACCGCCCCATCTAACTAAACTGAACGAGAAAAAAACCCTGAATGGAAAAATGCCCACAGTTTGAAGCTTTTGCAAACGGGTGGAAAATTTTGAGTGAGTCCAGCTGCTGCGCATCTTGAACTAAACCATTTCCCCATCAAAGCAGATCCAGTGTTCCCAGTAAAGCTGCAGCCTCAGTGGGAGGAGAATTGGGTCCGGGATTGGAAAAGACAGAATCAGCTAATCGAGAGCAGCATTGTTTTTTGGGTGTGAAGATGAGCAGGTTGCTGTGTTCATGTCTCCAGGAAGTCCAGCTGGATTTCCAGCGTCCAGCGTCCACCATGTCTAGAAGACAGTGGTCCTTTCCCATCAAATTCGGGCAGCAGATCTAAATCTCAGATCGGGCTTGTTCTCTCAGTTCACGGGAAACTGATCAGTGATGTTGGTCACAGCTCTGAGATCAGTCTGACTGCAGCCGGAAACCACTGGCTCTGATTTCAAAACCCATCATTCATTTAGAAAAGAGCTGCTCTTTCTGCTCCAGCCTCATGTGGACATGTGTCCTCCTGACCCCCCGGTCCCATCCGATGTGTTCAGGACAGCCTCCATGTTCCCTAGTGGCTGACATTCCAGCAGCAGTTTGGGGTTTGAATAACCGCAACCTCCAGTGTTGGAGCAGCAGTGAAGTTTGACCCCAGCAGTTTGTCCCACTGGGGATTTTGAGGGAACCGGGCAGAAAGCAAACTGGACAAAGTGTGGTGGGAGCGGGGCTCCGGTGTTTTCCTGCCCATTAAAGAGAGCTGGGTTTTTTCCTGAACAGGCCCTCCCGGCCTTTTTCCATTGATGTGCTGCCACTGACTGCGCTGGAGAGGAGCTGGAAACTCTCACTGATCTGATCTCTGCATCTTTCTTCTCTGCAGGTGAGTCATTGATCTCCTGAAGTAGAGAATCTGCCTCTGTTTCCTGCTGATCTCAAGCTGCAGCAGTTTGAGCCTGGAAGAGACTCTGACTGGATGATGATGACCTTTGACCTGAATGATTTCATCCTATTTACATTATGATGTTAGAAGATACCTAATATCAATTAAAGGAATCAATGTAGATATTAACATTCAATTGGTTTTCTGTCTAGTTGACATAAAGGCCTTTAATAGACCACTGAGGTTTTTGGGGATTAGAGAAATGATTCATAAAGAAACTCAGGTATTGTAATCAGTGAAGCTCATATTAGTTATAGCAAACACAGACTTTTGCTTTTATTTTTCATATCACTTAAAATAACATGTACAATGTAAATGAACTTCAGTTTTGGTTTATAATCAAATGAATGCAAAGTTAAACACAATATTTAAACAACTTATCACATCTTAAACAGACATTTAGCTCTTTCCAGTGACTGTAAATAAGATGCATCTTATCAGCTCCTTCATCATTTATCTTCTTTGATTGGTGTTTGAGCTGCAGGTTCTTGCTCTCAGTTGAACAAGAAATTGTCCCTTCAAAACAAAAGATCACAACTCAAACAGGAAGTTACTAACTGCACCATCAGCAGATCTTCTGCCATATGGGTTTTGGTTCTTCAGTTCCTCCATAGCAGATCACTGGTAGGGCCTCCTGCATGTGGGGAAACAGTTGAGAGAATTAACGAGCTCCTCCCAGAGATTAGTGCTCTATAATTACACTGCCATCAGGAGAACATCCTGCAGACTGCCACATCCTACCATCACTTGTCCCAGACACACGGAGGTATGCCCCTACAGAGTCAGATTAAAAGACGCACAGCCCTATCCCAGCTAAGACTTTGAATTTAAGGCTGGAGAATACTACTAATGTTAAAACACACTACTTCTTTATTATTTATTTAATATTATTTATTATATTTTTGGGGATCTGTTACGATTTATTATTTGTGAAGATGGGTTTATGCAAGCACTGTCACTTTTACCTTTTCTACTTATGAATCTGTTACATTTACTGTTGTACTCCAAAACAATTTGAACTGAACTATAAAAAACGATTCAAAGGTGATGGAGGCAGGATCTTCTTAAAAGTCATTTTAATACAAATGTTTTATTTGTCTTGATCTGTTGTTCATGTTTGTTTTGTTATCTATAAATACTAGAAAGAAAAGGAATAATCTGCGATTATGTGCAGTAATTCACTGCCAATAGCTGATAGTTGTTTATTTGAGCAAATGATAATGAAACCCTTAATAATGTGAAAAATTTTCTGGCCCCCAGTGATTACAGTGGGGTTTAACCTGGTTCAATTTTTAGTTTTGACGGGGTATTTTAGAGAGACCCCTGGGGGCCCCTGTTATACGATGTTTGTCCGGGGGGGTAGAGACTCTTAGAGACTCCCTGTTATCCTCTTCCAGCCCTGCACACACAGCGTTCATCGTTGCTTTAGTTTGTTTTGTCATCCATCCTGCGCCCGCCCTATGGGCCGCGCCCCACAGTTTGGGAACCTCTGCAGTCGGTTGACTTCGCGACAGACACATCGAGGTTCACTGCATTTACTGTAATAAACAGGAAATCTGGTTGTTGGTGAACTTCAGTCCAGCATCTTCTACCCCACAGCTACAGACAGCAACAGAGAAACGGGCTTTGGGATTTTATCGTCACATTTAACATAAATTAATATCATTGATACACAGAACTAATCACTAACATTTTATTTTAACTTCATTGAATTGGATCTAATTTAATGATTGATGGTGTTTTGTGGAGACGAATGTTTTCCTTTAATGTTTTGTCAGAGATCTCGTAACTATGAGTTATTGATGAAGGGAGAATAGGGGTTATTAATATTACTCTCATTTCCTGCCATTCATGTTGGGTTTTTCCAGCTAAAGTCCAGCTGGAATAGTTTCCTCCAATCAGGTGAAGGGCCGTTGCATAACAGTGGGTGAAGATGTGGCTCTATTGTCCACCTGGTAACGGGGATAAGTTCAGACTTTGTGTTATTTTTTCATGTAAGTATATGGATGCTACTGTCATGTTTGAAATAAAATAAGCAAATAAATGTGTTGTTCAGGGCTTTTTTACTGACTTTGTTCAGTGAGATGAACAACGTTTTGCCTTCAAATAGAAATAAAGACAAAGTTTAATCTTCCTCTAGTTATTGAAACAGACTCTCATTCTCTTTGAGACTCAGAGATAACAGAAATTTCCTCATTTAACATTCAAACAGAAACACTGTGTTGAATCAAAAACGAAAACATAACAAACAGGAAACTGGGTTGGTGTTTAACTTCAATCCAGCACTTCAACCTCCTCTGCATTAAATAAAATAATATAAATAACCTCAAACTACAAAGCAAAAGCTCCCAGTGAGCAGCTGGCAGCAGTTAACATTTGTAATATTAAACAGCTAAAATGATAAATAAATAAATGTAATAAAATAATTATTAAAATTATTAATAACAGTTAAAAACAAAGAAAACAGCTAAATAAAACATTGTATATTGTCAAATTTCTCTCATGTGAAACTTGAAAACAAAGCAGCTGAATTTTAACACACAATCACAGACAGCAGGAAAAGGGGCGGAGCTGTCCGTTACCGGTTACTATGGTAACCACCAACTGCCAAGCAGCAAATACCTGGAGAAACAACTTGTTGACCAAACCAAATAAAAAAACACATTTTGACAAACTTCACATCCACAGCACCATAAAAATAAAGCCCTGTTACAGATGATTATGAGTTTTTAAATTAATAAAGGTTCAGGAATGAATGTTTTGGGCTGATTGCACATTTAATCGAGCCGCTATTGTTTGTATTGTAGCTGCAGTTTTTTTATGATCCGCTTCAATTTCTCATAATCCTCCATCAACAAATGTTTTTTTGGTGTGAGGGACGGCGAACGCAGTTTATCTGCAGTGAATCTGTGATCAATATGATCAGAGAAATGTGTTGATTCACCTGAATGATTTAAACCTGTATAGACACAGCAGCACTTCCTGAGCTGCTTTGGTCTTTGTGAATCGGTTAAAGTCAGGATGAACTGATGGAGCTTTGCCAAACCCGGTTTGGTCTCTGATCCTGGATTTCATAATCCCACTTTAGTGAAACAGAAACCAGGTTAGTTTAAGTTGCTAACAAAATGACATGTCACTGCTGTGCTGCAAATGTAGCTTCATTTATAATATAATATTAACACAAAGTTCATGTGATTCAGCTGTGAGATCAGAGAGAAAAAGAGAGAAAGAATCAGGACAGAGGAAGAAAACAGGTTGGTTTATTATGAAGAGGAAACGTCACTTTGAGGACTTTCACTGTTACATTTTATTATTGGATCATTTTTGGTTTTAATTGAGCTGATCACTTACTATAATACATACATTAACTAAAAGTCTTTAACTGAAGTCTTGCATTTTATAAATCCAGAAGTCTAACTGGGAAAAAATGAGGAAATAGATGAATTGTAAATAAATAAAAATATTTTTACTTTTGTTTCAATGTATCACTTGTTTTTTCAATAAATGTATTAATTCAACTTATTCATTGGTAATTTTTTTGTTTTTGTTCCCCTCCATTTAATGGCTTATTCACATTTTTCACACTTTATCATGTTTTATTAGGACTTAATGTGGTCAGTGCAAAGTAATTTAACATTCGATGTTGAAGATGATGGAAAATGATTCATGACTTTAAAATGTTTTATCAGTGTATATTTTTTTGAGTAAAGTTGAATACAAATGTTTGCCCCACATTTGGGATTTTTATTTAAAAGAAATTGCAAACCATGTTTCTGCTGCCTTGAGTTGCTTAAAATTTCAATAAAACCTTAATAAAATATGTTGTGCTTGTGAAATCTGAAAAACATCATGTAGGGTAAATATTTGTACCAATATTTCTGGTAGATTTTGCCAATCAGCCCCTGTTAGGAGTTAACTGGGAGGTGTCCTCATACCTGCAGGTCAGGCTTCCTCCTGCTGCACAGTGATGACGTCATCAGAAGGTGAGCTCCTCCTCCTCTCCTCACCTGAGGAGCTGTAACACCTGCATTGCGGAAGCGCAGTTTTGGTCTCCATTTTGTGGCGCAGACATCTCAGCAGTAAATCAAGTGAGTACACACACTTTCTATAAAACTGGTTCTGACTCGTTTTGAAGCTTTTCTCTGTGTTTCCGGGTCAGAGAAACGAGAACAGACCGAACCTTGCAGTTCAGTTTGAACAAATCTTTGCAGCAACTTCGGCTGTTTAAATCTAATCTCTGTTTGTGAGAGTCGGTGTAAAAGTGGTTTAATGTTGTTGCGCTGCTGTCATTTAATGCTCTGAATAGAAAGTTCGTCACTTTACCTCTGAAACAGACGTGCACGCGCTTGGCCTGTTGGGACATTATGATCTCGATGTTGTTGATTAACAGGTTTTTTGTTGATGAAAAGTCACGTGACTTTGAAATAGAAAGTGAAATAAACTTTGGTCTCTTTCAGATCAGATTCCATTTTGAGACGGAAGCAAAAGCATCGGGGGACCGGCATAGGGGCCACCGGGGGATTCCAGGTAGATTCCAGGTAGATTCCAGGGCAGAGATGCAGCCGCTGTAGCGCTTCATGCAGGGCCGGCCCAAGGAACTATGGGGCCTTACACAGAAC